>JAIUJO010000137.1:1405000-1407204 GCA_023846275.1 Vanilla planifolia
AGATGAAGAAGATGAAAAAGATGAAGAAGAAGAAGGAGATGAAGAAGAAGAAGAAGTGGAAGAAGAAGAAGAAGTGGAATAAGAAGAAAAAGAAGAAGAAGAAGAAGACGAAGAAGAAGAGGAAGAAGAAGAGGAAGAGGAAGAGGATGGGGAACTAGAAGAGGAAGAAGGAGAAGAAGATTAAAAAGAAGGAGAAGAAGGAGAACAGGAATAAGTAGGAGAAGAAGAAGAAGGCAATGAAGAAGAAGAAGAAGAAGATGAAAAAGTAGTAGTAGAAGTAGTAGAAGGAGGAGAAGAAGAAGAAGTACAGGATGAGGAAGAAGAAGGAGAAGAAGAATAAGAAGAATAAGAAGATCAAGAAGAAAAAGAAAAATAAGAGCAAGAAAAAGAAGATGGAGAAGAAGAGGAAGGAGAAGCAAAAGAAGAAGAAGAAGACTGAGGTGAAGAAAAAGAAGAAGAATAAGGTGAAGACGAAGAAGAAGAAGAAAAAGAAGAAGAAGAAGTAGAAGTAGAAGAATAAGAAGGAGAAGACAAAGAGGAACAAGAAGAACAAGAAGAAGAGAAGAAGGAGAAAAAGAAGGGGAAGAAGAAGAAAAAGAAGTATGTGGAAGAAGAAAAAGTAGTGGAAGAAGAAGATGGAGAAGAAGAAGAAGAAGAAGGAAGAAGAAAAAGATGAAGAAGAAGAAGATAGATAACAAGAAGAATAAGAAGTTATAGAAGAAGCTGATGAAGAAGAAGAAGAAGAAGTAGAAGAAGAGGAAGGAAAAGAAGAAATAGAAGAAGAAAAGTTAAAGAAGAAGTTGAAGAAGAAGTAGAAGGAGTAGAACAAGGGGAGGAAGAGGAAGAAAAAGAAGAAAAAGAAGAAGAAGAAGAAGTAGAAGTTAGAGGAAGAAGAAGAAGTTGTTACAGTAGTAATAGTAGTAGTAGTTGAAGAAGAAGAAGAAGGAGAAGAAGAAGAAGAAGAACAAGTAGCAAAAGAAGTAGAAGAAGAAGAAGAAGAAGAAGAGTAAGAAGAAAAAGACAAAGAAGAAGAAGAAGAAAAAGAAGTAGAAGAAGAATGAAATCAAGATGAAGAAGAAGAAGATTAAGAAGAAGATGAAGAAGAAGAAGAAGAAGAAGAAGAAGAAGAGGAAGAAGGAGGAGGAGGAGGAGAAGAAGAAGAAGAAGTGGAAGAAGTAGAACAAGAAGAAGAAGCAGAAGAAGAAGTAGGAGAAGAAGAAGAAGGTGAAGAACATGAAGAAGAATTAGAAGAAAATGAAGATGAAGAAGAAGAAGCAGAAGAAAAAGAAGAAGAAGAAGAAGAAGAAGGAGAAGTAGAAAAGGACAAAGAAGAAGAAGAAGAAGAAAGGGAAGAGGAAGAAGAAGAAGAAGAAGAATAAGAATAAGAATAAGGAAAATAAGAGGAAGAAGTGGAAGAAGAAGAAGAATAAGAAGCAGAAGAAAATGAAGAAAAACAAGAAGCATAAGTGGAAGAAGAAAAAGAAGAAGAATAACCAGAGGAAGAAGGCGAAGAAGAAGAAGAGGAAGAGGAATTTGAAGAAAATGAAGAATAAGAAGAAGAAGATGATAAGAAGAAGAAGAAGAAGAAGAAGAAGAACATCAAGAAAAAGTAGAAGATGGAGAAAAAGGAAAAGAAGATGAAGAAGTTGAAGAAGAATGTAGAGAAGATGAAGACGAAGATTAAAAGGGGAAAGACAAGATGAAGAAGAAGAAGAACAAGAAGAAAAATAAGAAGAAGAAAAGGAAGAAGAAGAAGAAGAAGAAGGAGAAGGAGAAGAAGAAGAAGAAGAAGAAGAAGAAGAAGAAGAATAAAAAGAATGAGAAGAAGAAGAAGAAGGAGAATAAGAAGTAGGAGAAGAAGTGGAAGAAGAAGAAGAAGGAGACAAAGAAGAAGAAGAAGGGGAAGAAGAAGAAGTGGAAGAAGAAGAAGAAGAGGAAGAAGAAAATTCAAATGAAGAAGAAGAAGATGATGATGGTGATGATGACGAAGTAAGAGGAAGAAGAAGAAAAAGAAGAGGGAGAAGAAGTAGAAAAACAAAAAGAAGAAAAAGAAGAAGAAAAAAAGGTGAGGAAGAAGAATCATGACAAGAAGAAGATTAAGAAGAAGAAGAGGAAGAAGAACAAGAAGTAGAAGAAAAAAAGATAAAGAAGAAGTAGAAGAAGAAGATAATGAAGACGAAGAAGAAGAAGAAGATGATGATGAT
>JAIUJO010000137.1:1407227-1420129 GCA_023846275.1 Vanilla planifolia
AACATTCCCTATAAGACAATCAAATCCAAATGACATAGTCGAGAGTGGTAACTTCTATTCTTATGATGTTTGTTGTAATAGGACCACTTGTGTGATTTTGTTGTAAATAATTAGATCATGGCAACTTTTTTGTATCACAAAAGGGTATTATCCATTTATTTTTATTTTATCTTGAAATTTTTAGGATTGTTAGCTTCTTTGTCTCTTTTTTAGATAGGTCTTATGTGCAAAAACTCTTCGTGTACTTCTATTAGATCTACAAGTTTGTAATGGGATAAAATCATATTGTTCATGTTGTATTAATAAAGAATTTACTTTTCATTTGTACAAGTCATTATTCATATATATGTATATATATATATGTATATTTCCTTCTCACTACATGTTCATTTTAAAGATGCATGGTTTCCCTATGTGCTACACAACTCACTTCTACCTTATATTTTTGAAGGTTTAGCAAGTTTGTAGTCATTTCAAAGAAAAATTTGGGATCATTAAACTTAGTACATCTACTGGATGATATTTGTTTTGTATATATGTTTATTAATAGTGGAGTTATTATTTTATTCATGATTATAACTTGTACTTTATAAATGTATTTTAGAGTATATAAAATTCGTATTGGTGGACTTGAGGATGTGCATTTTTATGTTTACTATCAAACATCCATAAATTGCTGATAAGGGAATAAAATGTCTCAACCGAAGAATTTCTTATAGCACACATATATTTTTGTTTTGTAAAGATTATCATACAAGAATGATATAGGACATTATAAAGTATGATGAAAACCCATCACACATTACTTAAAACAATATCAGGTTTAAAAACATTATCAATAATGAAAATTATGCTAGTATAATCCCACTAAGACTCACGTATCTATGGTCTCTTTAATTATTGTGCACATCTTAAAAGTTTGTCATCCAATTATAATGAAATATTACAAAGAACTACAGCACTTTAGGGATGTTAGGCATCTTGTATAATTATGATAGTTTTATTATGCCAGTGTGATGGTATTCGCATTTTTAGCAATGACTTATAATGTTTAGGATAAATGCCTTGCATATGTGTATGATTTGCAAATCATTGTTGTTGTAATTGTGATAATTTACCATTGTCCTAAACTTTCTTCAATTGTACACATATGCTATTGGAACATTTATGTATGATTTTATTATGACTCAATTTTATCTTATCACTTTATGACTTCTTTGCAAAAATTTATATAATATTCATTCAAATTGTAAGATGAATGTCATTTTTGAATGCATAAAACATTTATTTCTGAAATACATGTCTAACGTCTAGGGACACAATGTATTATAACACCATAACTAGTCTATTTGAGTGATAGTGGTTATCATACAGGTACTATATGACCCTAGAGTAACAAGAATACCTACATGGGGTGTGATGGATTTCATAAAAGAAAGTCAAAATAAACTTAATTGAGTTGATACAGAGGCAACTAAACAAGCTTGTTATAACAGTTTTTAAATTTTCTAAGAAAAAATCATATACTTTATAATGATAATATGAAAAAGTTTTCAAATGTGAGTGAAGATTTTACCAACCATATTGAAATATGAAAAGTAGAACAAAACAATCAAACTGAAGATGAGTAAGAATTAGCTAAAGACGACATCCCATAAAATTCACATACTTGTAACGGCTAGCATCTCGTTTTTCCATTTAACAACAAGAAAATGGAAATAATAGCTTATTTTAAATTGTAAGTCAGGTTATTTATATTTTGCAACTAATTAAAATAGAATTTTATAAGTTATCATGGTTTAAATTCTTCTAAAAAGTGATTAACAAGCTATTAGTAGTGTATTTTGAGTTCATCATCTTATGATTTAAGACTCATAATCTAGTGATGAGTGAATCAAATGAATCATATAGTGAACTAAATATACAAACACATGTATTTTTATTATGGAAAACGCATCTTACATGATATTTGATATTGTAAAGGATAATGCACGTACATCACATATAGTTATAGAAATGTTTTGGTTTTCAAAACATTGCCATCTACAAACTTGATAATTGTGCAAATATAGTCCCTTTAAGACTCACAAATGTACAAGTTATTTAAGGATCATACACATCTAAAAAGAGTACTTATGAAGAATGAAAGTTTTCACAAATTTGTAACTCTCTTGAATTTTTTTGCACTTTCTAGAACTATTATAGTATGATTATGCCAGTACAATGGTATGCGCTATTTAGCATTGAATTATTTTCTATAACATAAATTTATTGCATGTGTACAATATGAAAATCATTATCATATGTACTTAAGATAATTTTGTCAAGTTCTAGGTTTGTGTCAGTCATTCAAATATAATATTAGATCACTTGTGTATGATTTTACTATGAATAAATTTTATCGCAAGACATTTCAAAGCTTCATTTCAATAATGTTCATCATATGCCATCATATAACATGATTCACGAAATAGTTGAATACACGAAATAACAAGTTGCCTCATTAGTTTCTAATTGTTGGTATTGTGACATAAGATTACATCATAATTGGTTTTTTAAGTGAGAATGGTGGTCATAGCAATATGATGAGACCATACTACACATATGACAAACAATACCAACTATTTATCATTTAGGGCATAGAGAAGGAATGTAGACCACACTACTATGATAAGGGACATCATTTTATAAAATTAAAAAAATGAGTTGCAATTAAAGGTTTTTGCCTAGTTTATTTCATGGAACACAAGTTTTGCCTTAGTCTTAAGATTTGTTTATATATGCATCAAACTTACATTATTAATTTGTATTTATTCACTACTTTGGCTCATTAGGGGGAAGATTAATGATTGATATGAAGGAATATGATCCTTTTATGCCATAAAGTAATAAGTAAAGGTTTAACATTCTAATCAATTTGAGTAGTAGATGATGAGCTATGTATGGCCTACCACTACATCTAGAGGTGAAATGATTGGCTCCATGGCTTGGAGGCTTTGTGATGTTGTTCAACAATGCTACAAATAACTTAACTTCCATTACATATTGTTTACCTTTTTTATTTCCATTCATTAAGAATTTATTATAGATTAACTACATCTTTAATAAATGATTGGAAAAAAATTTACTTGGTTGTATTCTAATCGAACCTCATAAGGCATAGGGCCATCAATTTGCCCTAGCTAATGTTTTTATAAACTTTACTAAATTGAAAACTATGCCAATAATCTACACATGAATGTATGCAAATAGTTGAAAAGATGTGCAACAATAATACAATAAAATTTTTGACAAACTTTAGTAATAAAGCCATGGGTTCTGAATTCTAATGGTTAGTCGAATTCATGAGAGTGTGTTAAATGTAATGGTTTCCCAAGGATTTCTATCAATTCAGCACTGGGTAGAAAACCTAGAGTATTTTTCTTCTTTTCTACAATATCTCAGTTGATGTTGTCCTTAGTGTTGTTTTTGTGTAGGAATGTTGAGCTAGATCCTTTTACGAGCCTATAACACTAGCAATGTCACAATAGGCCTGTACAATGGTGAATTGTAAGTGATAATCTCAAAGTTTTTTTTGTAATCCAAGGAACTTGAGTTGCACAAGTATTAAATAATATGTTTTTTATTTCAATTACAAATTGAAAAAAATTTTCTCTTATTTCTAGCCAATAAAATTAGTGTGTTTTGATGAAACTAAAAATGTAATAGACGAACTCTCTTTTTTCAGTCATACTCCGAGCAAAATGAACATAAGTCTAGGTAAGTAAGTCAAAACCCATTTCACATCTAGTATATTATAAGCATAAAGCTATGGTTTCAGTAGGACATTTAAAAGTTTTCTTCATAGCTTGAATATGGGATTTCTTTTAATAGTCTTAAAATCTTGCACACAATTCTATACTAAACAAAAATCTTGAAAAATTAGGTTTAAGGTAAAAAAGGTTAACAAATAATCCCTTTATACATCTTCACATTCATGGTCTGCTTATTCTCTTAAATTTTCTCAATCAAGTCCTTATATAATGTCCCCTTTAATTTTGTTATCTATTAGTTCATCATCAACACTTACTTCATTAAGCTTCTTAATTTTATCAAATACCATTTGACTACAATATGAACTACAAAGAGACTCCTAAAACCTCACTTGAATAGTTTCCTTTATAACTTTAGTTCTCTTATTCAGTACTCTATATGACTTGATATTCATGTACGATCCCATGAAAATTACATCATTAGACATAAAATCAAGCTTCTATAATTCTTTTACCATTTAATAAAAAATAAGTATTTAAAAAAATGAGCAACTATGATAGTTTTAGGTTTTTATGATATAATAATTCATAAGGGAAAATATAAAAGAAAGGTTTTATAAGAACTCTACCACTTTACCATGTCATTTAATATTCTATTTCTATCTCTCCTACCTCTTTTTTGAGGCGTTCCAGATGATGAGAAACTTTTAGATTCTATAAATAATTGCTTTTAAATTCTTCTACTTGGTCACATGTAATAAATGCAAGGATAAGTTATGTTGCTCTTACAATCTATTGCTAATTATGTAAGCTATTAATATGGCCACTTTTCTGTTATTGAACAACATAAAAGGAATTCAGGAATACTTATCAATTATTATAAAACTATATTTTGTTCATCCAAGATTATGAAGATGAATAGGTTTCAAATAATTATAAGTGCATCAACTCCAATTATCATTTGGGTAATCACATCCTTTATCAATTAAGTTGAGGTTTTGTGTTGTCTTACTCATTTTTAATGCATACACATATACTCATCATTCCAACAAGGACATGGTAAGCACATAATAAAATAATACTTTCTGATTTTCTTAATTGTTAATAAGCTAAGATGGCACAATAATCTATGCCAAAAATCAACACTATTCACTCATGATGTATGACATTCTAATCAACTTGTTTTAATAATTTTGAAATGTAGTGCATGAGTATTATAATTTCTTAGCGATACATTTATGAGTTGGTTATTTTAACTAATAATAAATTCTTTAAAATTAAAAATAATGTAGAACATAAAGTCACATAATTATTTAATACTATGAAGATTATGCTAAAAACCTCGGACTAATCATATTACTTAAACACAATCATATTAAGTGTAACTTGAACACCATCATAGTACTTCAAATGGATGAATAGATAAGAGAGACTAATAATATTCCTTAAGCAATAACTATGAAAATTCCACATAGCCTCTCTAGTCTTGGATGGAAGGAAAGGTTGTGAACGTTAACCACCTATCAGATTTTACGACCTAAATCCTTTTAGATTGATCTGTCCCAATAGAAATTGTATTTAAACAATCTCTTCTTATCTAAATGTATCTTCAATCTTGAAGTGAATATCGCTTTTATCTTGCATTGAGATGCAATGTGTTCACGTTTCAAAATATAGTTACATTTGATATTAGTACCATATTATGACATCAATTGATGACTACATCAAAGGGAAAAATGTGGCAATGTACATGAAGTGTTTCAAACTCATTCCAATTAAGTGCTAGCTTATTTTTTGAATTATCACATTTGTTACTACACTGTAATAGCTTTTATTATAATTAAAAAATTGAAAATGTTGTGATTTAAATGTTCAAAGAAGAAGAAAGAAGAAGAAGTAAGAGGTGGAGAAAGAAGAAGTGTAAGAGAAGAAGAAGAAGAAGAAGAGAAAGAAGTAGGGAAGAGGAGAAGAAGAAGAAGAAGATGATGATGACGATGATTACAAAGAAGAAGTAAAAGGAAGAAGTAGTAGTAGAAGATGAAGAAGAACAAAAAGAAAAAGAAAAAGAGGAAGAAGTAAAAGAAGAAGAATAAGAAGGAAGACGATGAAGAAGATGAAGAAGAAAAATAAGGAGGAGGAGGAGGAGGACCAAGAACAAGGAAAAAGAAGAAGAAGAAGAAGAAGAAGAAAAGCAAGAAGAAAAAAGAGGAAGAGGAGAAGAAGTAGAAGAAGAAGAAGAAGAAGATGTAAGAGGAGGAGGAAGAAGAAGAAGAAGAGTAAGAGGAAGAAGAAGAAGAAGAAGAAGAGGAAGAAGTGGGAGACGAGGAGGAGGAGGAAGAAGAAGAAAAAGAAGAAGAAGAAAATAAGAGAAGAAGAAGAAGAAGAAGAAGAAGAGGAAGAAGAAGTGAAGAACAAGAAGAACAAGCAGAAGGAGAAGTAGAAGTAGAAGAAGAGGAAGAAGAAGCAGAAGAAGAGAAAAAAGAAGAAGAAATGAAAAAGAAGTAGAAGAAATAAGAGGAGATGAAGAGGAAGGATAAGAGGAAGCAGAAAAGAAAAAGAAGTGAAGAAGAGGAGGAAGAAGAAGTTGGAGAAAAGGAAGAAGAAGAAAAGGAAGAAGAAGAAAAAGAAGAAGAAGAAGAAGAAGAAGAAAAGAAGACGATGTAAAGGGATGAAAAGAAAAAGAAGAAGAAGATGAAGAGGAAGAAGAAGAAGTGAAAGGGGAAGATGAAGATGTGGAAGAATTAAAAGAAGAAGAAGAAGAAGAAGAAGAAGAAGAAGAAGAAGTAGGAGGAGAAAAAGAAGAAGAGGAAGAAGAAGAAGTAGGAGTAAGAGGAAGAAGTAGTAATAGTAGTAGTAGTAGAAGAAGAAGATGAAGAAGAAGAGGATGGTGAAGAAGAAGAAGAAGAGGAAGAAGCATAAGAAGAAGAAGATAAAGAAGAAGAAGAAGAAGAAAAAGATAAAAAAGAAGAAGAAAAAAAGAAGAAGAAAAGGATGAAGAGGAAAGGAAGAAGAAGTAGAAGAAGAAGAAGAAGAAGAATAACGACAAGATGTAAAAGTAGGACAAGAAGAAAAAGGCAAAGAAGAAGATGGAAAAGAAGACAAGGTAGTTGTAGTGAAAGAAAAAGTAGAACAAGAAGGAGATGATTAAGAAGAAGCTGGAGAAGAAAAAGAAGAAGATGAAGAAGAAGAAGAAGAAAAAAAGAAGAAGAAGAAGAGGAGGAAGAAGAAGAAGGAGAAGAAGAAGAAAAATAAGAAGAAGAAGAAGAAGAAAAAGAAGAAGAAGAAGAAGATGAAGAAGAAGAAGAAGGAGAAGAAGTAGTAGAAGAAGAAGAAGAAGAAGAAGAATGGGAAGAGGAGGACGAAGAAGAAGAAGAAGAAGAAGAAGAAGAAGGGGAGGAGGAGGAAGGAGAAGAGGAAGCGGAAGAAGAAGAAGGAGAAGAGGAAGAAGAAGAGGATGAAGAACTGAAAGCAGAAGATGAACAAGAAGAAGAAGAAGAAGAATAAGTACAAGTAGAAGAAGGAGATGAAGAAAAACAAGAAGATAATGATGAAGAAGAAGAGTAAGTATAAAAAGAAGAAGTAGAAGAAGAAGAAGAAGAAGAAGAAGAAGAATAAGAAGAAGAAGAGGACAAAGAGAGAGAAAGAAGAAGAAGAAGAAGAAGAATAAGAAGTAGTAGTAGTAGTAGAAGAAGAAGAAGAAGAAGAAGTAAAAGAAGAAGAAGAAGAAGAGGGCAAAAGAGAGAAAGAAGAAGAAGAAGAAGAATAATAAGTAGTAGTAGTAGTAGAAGAAGAAGAAGAAGTAAAAGAAGAATAATAAGAAGAAAAAGAAGAAGAAGAAGAAGAGGAAGAAGAAGAAAAAGAAATAGAAGAAGTCAAATAAGAAGAAGAAGAAGAAGATGATGAAATACGAATAGAGGAACAAAAAATAGGAGAAGAAGAAGTTAAAAAAGAAGAAGTAGAAGCAGAAGATGATGAAGAAGAAGAAGAAGAAGAATACGAGGAAGAAGATGAGGAAGAACAAGAAGAAGAAGAAGAACAAGAAGAAAAAGAACAGGTAGAAGTAGATGTTGAAGTGGAAGAAGAAGTTGTAGTAGAAGAAGAAGAACAAGAAGAAGACGAAGAAGAAGTGGAAGAACAAGAGAAAGAAGAACAATAAGAATAACCAAAAGAAGAAGAAGATGAAGAAAAAGAGAAGAAGAAGAAGTGGAAGAAGAAGAACAAAATGAAGAAGAAGAAGAAGAAGAGGAAGAAGTAGTAGAAGAATAAAATGAAGAAGAAGAAGAAGTTGGAGGAGAATGAGGAGTGGGACGAGAAGAACATGAAGTAGAAGAAGAAGAAGGAGGAGGAGGAAGAAGAAGAAGAAAATGAAGAAGAATAAGAATAATAATAATAATAATAAGAAGAAGAAAAAAAGGTTGGAGAAGAAGAAGTTGAAGAGGAAGATGATGACGATATAATGATGAATGAGAAGAAGAAGAAGAAAAAGAGAAAGAAGAAGAAGTAGGATAAGAAGAAGAAGTGGAACAAGAAGAAGAAGAAGATGAAGAAGAAGAAGTAGAAGAAAAAGAAGATGAAGAAGAAGAGGAAAGTGAAGAAAGAGAAGTAGTAGAAGAAGAAGAAGGAAAAGAAGGAGAAGAAGAAGTAGGAGAAGAAGAAGGAGAAGAAAACGAAGAGGTAGTAGTAGTAGTAGAAGAAGTAGTAGTAGTAGTAGTTGTAGATGATGAAGAAGAAGGAGATGAAGAAAAAGAAGAAGAAGAAACAAAAAAAGAAGAGCAAGAAGAAGAAGGAGAAGAAGGAAAAGATGAAGAAGGAGAAGAAGAGGAAGAAGAAAAAGAATAAAAATAGGAGGAAGAAGGCAAAGAAGAAGAAGATGAAGAAGAAGAAGTAGAAAGAAGAAGGCAAAGAAGAAGAAAGAAAAGAAGATGAAAATGTAGTAGTAGTAGAAGTAGAAGAAGTAGATGATGAAGAAGAAGAAGGAGAAGAAGAACAAGAATAACAAGCGAAGAAGAAGAAGATGGAGAAGAAGAGGAAGGCAAAGAAGAAGAATAAAGAGAAGAAGGGGAAAGGGAAGAAGAAGGAGAAGAAAAGGAAGAAGATGAAGAAGAAGTAGAAGAAGAAGAAGAAGGGGAATGGGAAGAAGAAGGAGAAGAAAAGGAGGAAGAAGAAGAAGAAGAAGAAGAAGAATATGGGGAAGAAAATGAAAGAAGAGTGGAAGGAAGACAAAGAAGAAGAAAAAGAAGATGAAGACAGAAGAGGAATAATAATAATAATAATAATAAGTAGAAGAACAAGCAGAAGAAGGGGAAGAAGTAGAAAAGGAAGAGGAGGTGGAGAAGGAAGAAGAAGAATAAGAAGAAGAAATAAGAGGAGGAAGAGGAAGAGGAAGAGTAAGAAGAAGAAGAAAAAGAAGAATAGGAAGAAGTGGGACAAGACGAAGAAGAAGAACAAAAAGAATAAGAATAAAAAGAAGAAGAATAAAAAGAAGAAGAAGTAGAAGAGGAAGAAGTGGTGGAAGAAGTAGTTGTAATAGTAGTAGTAGTAATAGAAGAAGAAGAAGAAGAAGAAGATGAAGAAGAAGTAGAAGAAGTAGAAGAAGAGAAGAAAAAGCAGAAAAAAAAGAAGAAGAAAAATAAGAAAAAGAAGAAAAAGGAGAAGAAGAAGGAGAAGAACAAGCAAAAGAAGAAAAAGAATAAGAAGGAAAAGAAGAAGAAGAATTTAAAGATGAAAAAAGTGGAAGAAGAGAAAGTAGAAGAAGACAAAGAAGAAAAAGGAGAAGAAGAAAAGAGGAGAAGAAGATGAACAAGAAGAAGTGGAAGGGGAAGAAGAAGAAGAAGAGGTAGGATGAGGAAAAGAAGAAGTAGAAGAAAGTGCAAGAAGAAGAATAAGAAGTAGAAGAAGAAGTAAGAGAAAGAAAAAAGTAGAGAAGAAGACATAGTAAGAGAAGAAGAACAAGGTGAAGAAGAAGAAGAAGAGATGAAGAAGAACAAGAGGAAAAAGTGGAAGATGGTGAAGAAGAAGAGGATGATGAAGAAGAATAATAAGAAGAAGAAGAAGGAAAAGGAGGAGGAAATGAAGAAGAAGAAGAAGGAGAAAAAGTAAGAAGAAGATGAAGTAGAAGAAAAAGTAGAAAAAGAACAAGAAGGGGAAGAAGAAGAAGAAGAAGAGAAGAGAAGAAGAAGAAGAAGAAAAAGAAGAGGAGGAGGAAGAAGAAGAAGGACAAAAAAGAAGAAGAAGAGGAAGAGGAGGAGGAAGAAGAAGAAGATGAAGAAAAACAAGGAGAAGGTGAAGCAAAAGAAGGAGAAGGAGAACAAGGAGAAGGGAAGAGGAAGAAGAAGAAGGCTAGGAAGAAGAGGGGGATGAGGAAGAAGAAGAAGAAGAAGAAGAAGAAGGGGAATAAGAAGAAGAAGAATAAGAATAAGAAGTTCATGAAGAGGGAGAAGAAGAAGTAGAAGTATAAGGTATCAAAGAAGAAGAAGGAGGAGAATAAGTTGAAGATTATAAATAAGATGAAGAAGAGGAAGAAGAAGTAGACAAAGAAGGAGAAGAAGTAGAAGAAGTAGAAGAAAATGTAGTAGTAGTAGAAGAAGAAGAAGAAGCATAAGAAGAAGACAATGAAAATGAAGAAGAAGAAGATGACGATGAAGAAGAAGAAGAAGAAGAATAATAATAAAAAGATGTAGAAGAAGAAGATGATGATGATGATGAAGAAGTACAAGAAGAAGAAGAAGATGAAGTAGAGAAAGGAGTAGAAGAAGAGGAAGAAAAAGAAGAAGAAGAGACGAACAAGAAGAAGAGGAGGAATTTGAAGTAGAGGAAGAATAAGAAGAAGAAGATGAAGAAGTAGAAGAATTTGGGGGAAGACAAAGAAGAAGAAATAGGAGAACAAGAAGAAGAATAAAAAAAAAGAAGAAGAAGATGAAGAAGAAGAAGGAGATGGAGAAGAAGAAGAAGAAGAAGTAAAAGAATAAGAAAAATGGGAAGAAGAAGAAGAAGAAGAAGGAGAAGAAGAAGTAGGAGAAGAAGATGTAGAAGAAGAAAACGAAGAAGTTGAAGAAGAGGAAGAAGAAGAAGAAGAAGAAGAAGAAGAAGAAGGAGAAGAAGAAGAATAAGAAGATGATGATGAAGTAAGAGGAAAAAGAAGAAGAAGAAGAGGAGGAAGAAGAAGAAGAACAAGAAGGAGAAGGAGAAGAAGAACAAAAAAGTGAAGAAAAAGAATTATAAGAAGAAGAAGATGAAGAAGAAGAACAAGAATAGGAAGTAGAAGAAATAGAAGATAAAGGGGAAGAAGAAGAAGAAGAAGAAGAAGATTATGAAGTAGAAGAAGAAGACGAAGAAGAAGATGATGATGATGATAAAGTAAGGGGAGAAAGAAGAAGAAGAAGAAGAAAAGGTAGAAGAAGAAGAACAAGAACAAGAACAAAAAAAAGGAAGAAGAACTATGGGAAGAAGATGTTGATGAAGAAGAAGAAGAACAAGAAGTAGAAGATGACGAAGAAGAAAAAGAAGAAGAACAAGAAGTAGAAAGAAGAAGAAGAAGAAGAAGAAGAAGAAGTAGAAGTAGAAGAAGAAGTTGAAGAACAAGATGAAGATGAAGAAGAAGAAGAAGGAGAAGAAGTCGAAGAAGAAGAAGAAGAAGAAGATGAAAAGGAGGAAAAAGAAAAAGAAGAAGAAGTAGTAAGAAGAAGAAGAAGAAGAAGAAGAAGAAGAAGTAGAAAAAGAAGAAGGGGAAGGAGAAGTGAAAAGGGGAAGGGGAAGAAGAAGAAGAAGAAGAAGAAGAAGTAGTAGAGAAGAAGATGGATGAGAAAGAAGAAGAAGAAGAAGTAGGATAAGAAGAAGGAAGAAGAAGAAGGAGAAGAAGATGAAGAGGTAGTAGTAGAAAAAGAAGTAGTAGTGGTAGCAGTAGAAGATGAAGAAGGAGAAGAAGGAAAAGAAAAAGAAAAGCAAGAAGAAAAGAAAAAGAACAGCAAGAAGAAGAAAAAGGAGCAGATGGGGAAGAAGAATATTAAGAAGAAGAAGAAATAGAAGAACAAGAACAAGAAGAAAAAGAAGAAGAAGAAGGGGAAGAAGGAGTGGAAGTAGAAGGAGAAGAAAAAGAAGAAGAACAACAACAAAAAGAGGAAGAAGAAGAAGATGAAGAAGAAATAAGAGGAAAAAGAAAAATTAGTAGTAGTAGAAGAAGAAGAAGAAAAGTAGGAGAAGTAGAAGATGAAGAAGATGAAAAAGATGAAGAAGAAGAAGGAGATGAAGAAGAAGAAGAAGTGGAAGAAGAAGAAGAAGTGGAATAAGAAGAAAAAGAAGAAGAAGAAGAAGACGAAGAAGAAGAGGAAGAAGAAGAGGAAGAGGAAGAGGATAGGGAACTAGAAGAGGAAGAAGGAGAAGAAGATTAAAAAGAAGGAGAAGAAGGAGAACAGGAATAAGTAGGAGAAGAAGAAGAAGGCAATGAAGAAGAAGAAGAAGAAGATGAAAAAGTAGTAGTAGAAGTAGTAGAAGGAGGAGAAGAAGAAGAAGTACAGGATGAGGAAGAAGAAGGAGAAGAAGAATAAGAAGAATAAGAAGATCAAGAAGAAAAAGAAAAATAAGAGCAAGAAAAAGAAGATGGAGAAGAAGAGGAAGGAGAAGCAAAAGAAGAAGAAGAAGACTGAGGTGAAGAAAAAGAAGAAGAATAAGGTGAAGACGAAGAAGAAGAAGAAAAAGAAGAAGAAGAAGTAGAAGTAGAAGAATAAGAAGGAGAAGACAAAGAGGAACAAGAAGAACAAGAAGAAGAGAAGAAGGAGAAAAAGAAGGGGAAGAAGAAGAAAAAGAAGTATGTGGAAGAAGAAAAAGTAGTGGAAGAAGAAGATGGAGAAGAAGAAGAAGAAGAAGAAGAGAAAAAGATGAAGAAGAAGAAGATAGATAACAAGAAGAATAAGAAGTTATAGAAGAAGCTGATGAAGAAGAAGAAGAAGAAGTGAAGAAGAGGAAGGAAAAGAAGAAATAGAAGAAGAAAAGTTAAAGAAGAAGTTGAAGAAGAAGTAGAAGGAGTAGAACAAGGGGAGGAAGAGGAAGAAAAAGAAGAAAAAGAAGAAGAAGAAGAAGTAGAAGTTAGAGGAAGAAGAAGAAGTTGTTACAGTAGTAATAGTAGTAGTAGTTGAAGAAGAAGAAGAAGGAGAA